>CAUYQU010031872.1:0-48179 GCA_963574635.1 Cheracebus regulus | reverse complement strand
TGAGAACACATGGACACAGGGAGGGGAGCACTATACGCTGGGGTATGTTGGGGGGAAATGGGGGAGGGACAGTGGGGGGTGGGGAGTTGGGGGGAGATAGCATGGGGAGAAATGCCAGATATAGGTGAAGGGGAGGAAGGCAGCAAATGACACCGCCACGTGTGTACCTATGCAACAATATTGTATGTTCTTCACATGTACCCCAAAACCTAAAATGCAATAAAAAAAAATGAGTCAGTAAGAAGGTAAATTTTAAACTGTGTCAGCTTTTCCCCAAATAATGATGAGGCTTGCACTGTTGTGGCTATTGTTAAGAAATAGAATAAACAGGCCAGGTGCAGTGGCTCACACCTGTAATTCCAGCACTTTGGGAGGCCAAGCTGGGAGAATCACTTGAGGTCAGGAGTTTGAGACAAGCCTGGTCAACATGATGAAACCCTGTTTCTACTAATAATACCAAAAAAAAAAAAAAATAGCCAGGCATTGTGGTGCATGCCTGCAGTCCCAGCCACTAGGGAGGCTGAGGCAGGAGAATCACTTGAACCCAGGAGGTAGAGCTTGCAGCGAGCCAAGATCAGGCCATGGCACTCCAGCCTGGGCAACAGAGCAAGACTCCTTCTCAACAGAAAAACAAACAAAGAGAAACAGAATAAAGAAAGGTAAATCTTGTATGTAGCTATTATATGAGAATAATTCAACATCTCCACACAAGATAGATTTGGCTCTGCTAGGTATAAAATTTTAAAATTATAAATTCATGGAGAATGGACTAAAAATAACTGGAAAGTCAGAGACTCTACTTAATGATCTTAATTGGGTGCAAGAAAACTACTACTTGATCCACAGCTGGGTGGTGACAAAGCTCAAATATGATAATATATGTGCTTTTGTTTTGTAAATTTGGATGATTGAGATCTTATGTCTCTATTTGAAAAATAGAGATATGAATAATGTAAACTGAAATTAGTAAATGGCATAAGTTAATATTAATACTCTAACAACAGAAATCTAATAAAAGCCAAATATGGGGGAAAATTCCTTGCAAAAAGTTAACAATCCACTTTTTATGAAATAAACCTCTAAATTTGAATAATTATAAGATAAAATTGGTATTCTGGACACTTCCAATCAAAATCCTTTTTGTTCAGGTTAAAAGTGTTCTTCATTCATTTTAGGCATGAAAATCAAACAGAAAACATTTATTCTAATGAGATAAATAGAGTACCATTGTAAAGAAAAGAAAAACATCAGGGCACAGCATCAGCATTCCTGAGAACATTACCTTTGTAGTTTCTCTTTTAGCCTTTGCTCTTGCTCTTTCTTCTTGTTGACTGTGAGACACCAAAAAGAAAAAGAGAGAAGAAATGGATCTTACTAGAATAGATCCTTAACTTTCATAGCTTGATTATTTATTGCTTTGGCTATTCTCAAACAATGCCAAATATCCACCCATAATAGTTTATAATTGTATTAGACAATAAACAATAGTGGTTCACTCTACCTCAAGAGAGTGGTGTGCAAGAAAAAGCCCCTGAATTAGGGAGGAAACCTGTTTAACTTCCCAGTATATGCATTGCAATAGTACTTTCTTATTGGCCGATTCTTTTGCATGTGTGATTACTCTTTATTTACAGGTAATATTTATCTTTTGAGAAGCAGTATAGCATGGTGGTTAAGAGGAAGGACCCTGGAGCCAAATTCTGTAAGGAAAACAAGAAGTACCTTAACCTTTCTGTGCCTTCCTCATCTTTAAATGTGTGTGAAGGAGAAATAGAAGAGGTCATAAAAGTACCTTTCTTATTGGAATGTTACGAGCATTAAATGAGTGACTACATGTAAAGCAATTAGAAGAGTACCTGGTACATAATATAATAATTGGTATAATTGTCATTAAGGTATTGACATCATCATTACTGTAATTACTGAAAGGAAACTTTCCTTCTAAAATTAGGCATATGATGGAAATGAAGTGAAAGTGATAGCTGATACATTTTCAATAGCTAATAGTGTTGCAACTTGAGCTTCCAGGATTGGATCTACAGCATAACTGGATATATAACACAAATAGTTCAAAATGTAGAAAAAATGACATAATTTGTGAAAATGTTTTAATGTGTTCCAGTCAACAAAAGACTTGCTTATAAATCAAACTAAAACTTTTTTTAAAATTGAAAAGACTGTTTTCACATGGTTTGAAAGTGCACAGAAACAAACTATGGAGGGTAGAATAATTCTCAAAAAAAAATCAATCACCTTTGTTAACGTGTTCATAAAACATGAGGTGAGAAAGGTGTGTTTCTTTTCAATAAAGAATTTATATATTTATGGGATAAACTGACTAAAATACATCCAAAATTATGGGATTTTTCATACTTCTTTAAATGAAAACTGATCTAACCTTTACCATGAGTCTAAGTTGACTAAAAAATTTAAACAGCATTTTCTTTCCCCAGTGGGCAATTGTCAGAGGAAGCAGCAAAGATGACTACTTAGAGGCAGAATTAGTTGCTTGTTACTGAAAGAGTAATGTAAAGGAGAAGAAAAAAAACAGGCCGAAAGGCCTTGCTAAGTGATTATATCCTGTCTATAGCCCACATCAAGAAACACATTATCTTTTTCTTCATCTATAAGTCCTATATCTTGTCCTTACTTCTCCATCATTCTCAACTGTTCTGGTCCTTAGTTTTGTTTTTCGTTTTTGCTTTTTATCTGGTTTCATCTGTTTCATGTGGTTGTTGTGAAGATTAAATGAGATTAGGTAGCAAAGCTCTTAGCAAATGCCATATAATTATACACATTCAACAAATGTTTGTTGTGATAATTATATGGTCATCATCTTAACTTTCCTTCTAATAGATCTATAGTACACCAAGCCTCAAATGCTATGGGAAAATACGCTGTATTATATTGCTTTCTATCAGGGAAGGCTACATAAATTAAGTCCTTTCTAAGATTCTTGGCACATGAGAAATACAATGGGATATTTCTTTAGCCAAAAAATCAAGTGTTTAAGAAAATCCTAGTCATGCCTTTGAAAGGCCATACCATGCCATTCATTCTACAGACCTATTTTAGGCACCCTATAAATAGGCACCCAACTCCTACATAATAAAACTACCATTCTTGTCTTTCTCTGCTTTATTACAAAGTCAGTCTTCATTATGAGCCGAAATATTTCTTCCTATAGCTCTTTTCCATTTAAATTATATTCCTTAAAATCACATAGAATAAGTAGGAAGAAAGGTAGTGAACAAAAAACTCATAAATTTTCCATGCATTATAATATTTTACATGTAAACATGTATTTCCTATTTCATCTGATAATTATTTCATAAAACTAAAAGCAATTAGTATAATTATCATGAAGTATTCTCTTCTCTGGGTGAATGATTCTAGGTTACTTCTGAAATTCCATGGAAGAAATTATTCTGCACCTCATTTTTTTAACTTGTGGTCTTACTTGACAAATAGTAATTGTACATTTTAATGTAATTCAATGTGATGTTTTTGTAGATGTATACATTGTGATGATTAAATCAAGCAATTTACAGAGTTGTCCCACAATACTTAGCTTTTTTTGAAAGGTGTAAGGACATTTATAATTTACTCTTTCAATAATTTTGAAATATAGTCACTATGTTGTTGTCCAATACATTCCATAAATGTATTCCTCCTGTTGAAGACTTTGTACCCTTTGATCAACATCTCCTCATTCCCAAACTCCATCCTTATCTACCTCCATTCTCTGGTAAGCACCATCCTACTCTCTACTATAAGTTAGCTTTTTTTAGATCCCACATATAAGAGAAATCACACATTATATGTTTTTCTTGTCTGGCGTATTCTGCATCTCTTTATATCATAATAGTTATAATCAGAAAGTCCTCCACTTGTTTGTTGTTGCTGTTGTTTGTTTTTAGTCCATTTAAATATGACACCCAAAACTGAATGCTGCACTGAAGAAGAAAATGCATTATTCACAATTGTTTGAAAACTCCCCGTGGAAATTTCCGTTGTTCAGTCCTCAGACTCTATGGGTCTACAGCTCTACTCACAAGAGGGCCTCACACATGGAGCAGGTGTTGCCGTGCATTTTTCCATCTGGGCCTTGGATGGGGTCATTTTCTCTAGTGCAAAGAAGCGGTCCATTTTTCCTGGATTTTCGGTATTCACTACACAACTCCTGTGAAATTGAGAAGGGAAGTTAATAATGTTGAACATAGGTTGAATCAGATTACAAAAATAGCTGACGCTTATACATTTTTTCTTAAATGAGAATCAGCAATTGGCTTATTTTAACTTTATGGTTAACTTTGAAGGCATGGCTTTTTTAAGTGATAAAAGCAATGAACCCCTCAACCAAGAAATAGATATGCACATGCATAACTGCACACATGCAAACACACATGAAAATACAAACTACAATTGTTTCATACAGTTTTAAGGAATGCATGTGTTCCCTGAACATGATCTGTGGATCCTCAGTGCCACGTCCGTCAGAGTTATTGAAGGAGATTCACTCACCTCAAAGGAAGCTTTACTCTCAGATTGTCTTTTATTTCTTGATTCGCCTTCCTTCTTTTTCTTTTCTTCTTCTTCTGCTTGGCTAAAAGAGTATAGTTAAGAAGAGATGAGTAAAAATCATAGAATCTCCATATTAGAAATGATCTCAAATGTAATTTAATTTTACACTTAACAGTGATTAAATTCTTGTAATGTGATGTGCCTAACCCTGTGCTTACACTGTGAAATCCTCACAATTATATTATAAAACTAGTATTATAGCTCCAAATTACAAATTAAAAAACTGACAGAATGCATAACTCACCCAATGACATAGAGGTAATAAGTATGGTGGAGGGATTTAAACCCTAGTCCAGAGGTGGTTTTCTAAATTTCCTATGCTCACTACTGTATCTCTAATGACTCTCAAGCCTTTGCTTTCATCTGCCTATAAAGTCCACTTATATCATCCTTGGCACTCCATGGTAAATCATCCATCTTTGAAATCCTCAAACTGTTAGGAAGTTCTTCCTGGAATCCAGTGGGAGCCTGTCTTCCATGGCTTTCATCCATTGGCCATTGGCCATTTGCCTCACTTTTATTTATGGAGATAAGCTAGAACTTAACCTGTTTCCACACTTAAAAACAAAAACTACTTGAAAATTTCAAGACTGTGACTTTCCCCTTGCTTAACCATGAAGTCTTAACAATCTTCCAAGGACATGGATTTTTAAATACATATCTCGAATCAGGTAGCTTCTCTAAATATACTTAATTTTTTCATTTCTATGTTGAAGTAGGCCTCTCATAATTGAACATGGAAATGAAATAGAAAGAACAAAATGATCCCTCATGTTCCCAGCTGCAGGACTACTCACAAGAAGGTCTCACACATGGAGCAGGTGTTGCCATGCACTTTCCCATCTGGGCCCTGGATAGGATCATTCTCTCTGGTGCAAGCAAGTTTTCCATTCCTCACAAGCTTTCGGTATTCACTGCAAAGCTCCTGCCAAGATAGAACAAGTAAATTGGCCATACATTTCATTTCTACTTTAAGCAGAAGATTCAAACATCTACATTTGCAGAAACTAATGTTAAGTCTCCTTGAGCTGAGAATTTTGTGTTTTTCTCAAATGTAAAATTCAATTCCACAACAAGAAAAACATCATATGCTAAGAGAGAGGAAAAAAATAAAACATAGTATGATGGCCTGATATAATGCAAGCAATATACAAGCAAATTCCACTATAATCCAAACATAATAAAATAAGTACAAACATACGGGCTACAAGAAAAACTGAGAACTCAAAGTTTGGAACCATGAAATCTGACTGTGGAAACCAGGGAAGATGTCAAGGAGCAAGAATAACTTTGGTGAGACCCTGGAAGTGTAAATAGGATTTGACTGGGTGAAAAGAATGAATTGGGAAATATGCACACAAGATTATGAAAATAAAATAAGCTGAGAAACATAGAAAATGACATGGCACATAGCAGAGCATGATTTTCTGAATGGATATAAAGGTACAAATAAGAAGAGAGATAATGAGATTAAAGTATGTCCTGTATTTGATGATGAGTTGCTTGTGGGTTTTAAACAGAGCAATATTATGATCTGATTAACATTTTGAAATGTTACTCAAGCTGTGTTAGGGAGACTGTGGACAAAGGAAAGGATAGGATCCAGAGGAAAAATTAGGAGACTTTTATCATCAAAACCATAGGTGATGATAACTGAGCTAAGGCTTTGGAAACTATTATTGTAATATTTCAGGGATAAAAATCCTGCTTTGGGGGGAATCAAGATATTTTTTAACTCAAATTAGATGTGAAATATCAGAAATTCATATGTAGGAAGCATATATGTAGAGTTTCTCTGGAAAGTAGTTAGCAAAAGCTCACAGTCTATAAGTGATAAAATTAAAACTCGGTTTTTCTGCTTTTAAACAATTTTTTTTTTTTTTGGCAGAGTTAGTTTTGAATCAACAAGAAGGTATCAATCTTCCCATATAATTCATCACAATACCATCACCAGGTTGAAGAGTTAAGATATTCTGGGGATTTCTGCAGGGCAAAATCTCATCCTTTAGGCTCTTAAAAGTTTGTTCAAATTATCGCACCAAGTAGGCTTTATTGGATGGATTCTACTCACTGCATATGAGGTTGCTTTTCCAGATTGTCTTTTACTTCTAGCTTGTGCTTCAGCCTTTTTCTTTTCTTTGTTTTCTCCTTGGCTGAATTAGAGAGAAAATGAAGAGGATCCATTAGGAAAAAACATATGCCACGATTTCTCCACATCCTTGCACTGTTAACTGTTCTTCCTCCTTATGGTGGAACAATTTTGTCCCTTTATCACTATGTATCAAGGAGAAGCAACGAAATATCCTCCAGTATAGTATGATACTATGATTTCTTCATAATGTCTGTTTAATGTTGAAAAAAAGACAATAGTGGATCTGGGAAACTTGCTTTCTGTAAAATAGCTTTCTTGCCTATAGTGAGAAAAGGAGCATTATCAATGTTCAAAACAGACACCAAAACTAGAATTACAGCGACATAACACCTGAAGACTGAAAGTGGGCTTAACAAAGCATGTCTACTCATCCTCTTGTTTCTCAGAACATGAGAAGTGGAGGGGGCCTTGGCTACATCTCAGGATATGACTACCACCAAGGTTTCCTTCTTCAAGTCCATGGTCTATCTCCCACACCATGCATACCCTAGCTTTCCTGTAAACGTAAATATTTTGCGTACTCATAGCTGTTTTATCTAAAGGACAAGATGTGAGGAAAAAAACAATAATTTCCATATACTTTTAAATAAGCCTAAATTTACTTTGTACAATGGAATTGCACAGTATGTACAGTTAACTGATGATATTTCAACCATATGTAGTTGTCAGTCAAAACAAAAAAAGCCATAGATTCTATATTAAGTTAAATACTTAATTTGAGCTCAGCCAAATAAAGTGAAAGCTATCTTAAATTTTGAAAGAAAATTGTCCATTCTAACTTATCATGTCACATAATATAAAATAAAACCCAGTGTAATTTTATAGGAGTTTATTGTTGTTTCATGGGCAATTTGACTTTATTCCATTTCTACATTAAGCTCCACCTTTATACTCTTTACTCCCATAGAAGATGAGATACCTATAAATTGCTAAAACAGGCTCACATGTGAAGTTTCAGAAGTGAGGGAGCAACTAATATTTATACAAGTTCATGTTTGTCAGGACATTCCAGTGCTAAAAGAGGGAGTGTCCAAGGAACAAGACGTCTTGAAACAAATAACTCTCGGTACTTACTCCCAGCTCTATTACTGATATTTTCCATGTAACTTACTCAACTCACTTCCCTGTCTTGAGCCACAGTTTCCCTATGAAACAAGATGTTTCTATTAAATAACCTGCAAGATCCCTTCTTTCTTTGACGTTCTAAAACTCTATACTCACAAGTAGGCTTGACACATGGAACACAAGTTGCCATGCATTTTCCCATCTGGACCACGAATAGGGTCATTTTCTCTAGTACAGAAAAGTATTCCATTCTTTGCTCGATCTTGATATTCACTGCAGAGTTTCTGAATAATGAATATGAGATAGTTTAGCTATAGTTCTGTTTTCTATTTGTCAATGTTACATGTTATTTTTTACAAAGAAATTAACTGAAAAAGAGAAATTAAGGATGGAAAAAAAAAGCATTTAGGGCCATCCAAAAATTGTGTTATTTCTCTCCTTGTAATATCCATTTGCATCTTCAACAAATGTTTAAGCTAGGCATATATAAATATAAATGTGATTTATTTATATTTATATTCCTTATCAGTCAAATGGAGAGGATAAGTAATTGCAATATAAAAAGCTAAGAAATATAATACTAGTCTGAATTAAGTGTGTACAAGTACAAAGGAAAGAATAACTCATGGAAGCTCAGAGAACTTATGTCTAAATTCTATCTGGAGAATATATTCAGGAACACAATGTAGCAAAAATGCCATCCAAGAGCAATTAAATAGACACACAGAGGCATGAAAGAACATGTTATTTTGTGGTAATCTAACGTATTTATGAATATAGTGGCTAAATAGTTAGTTGGATAAAGAGACTATTCAAGAAATGGTCAAAAGGAGACCTTGAAAATTGAAGACCACTAAACTTTGAAAGGAATTTGGATATTACTTTTAGGCAATGGGAAAATTATGAATATTTATAGTAGAAAATGGCAAAATCCAATCTTTGTTTTACAAAGTTTATCAACCACATGTGTGGAGGATTTGATTGACTAGAGACTGAAGTCAGAGACACTAATTATAATATAATAAAAGAGAGAAAGAGAGAGAGAGGAAAAGAGAAAAAAGAATAGAGAGAGAGAGGGAGAAGAAGAGAAAGGAGAAAGGAAAGGGAGAAAGAAAAGGAAGGCGGGAGAAAAATTGGAAATAAAATGATAAAAGAGTAGTTGAAGGACATTTGAGTATTAAAATAAAAAGGACTTTGTAACCTAGGACTGAGGGGGAGAAAGCAGTTCAAAATGAGGCTTAGGCTAAGTATAGTGGCTCATGGCTGAGTAATCTTAGCACTTTGGAAAGCTGAGGTGTGAGGATAGCTTGAGAGTGGGAGGTCAAGGCTGCAGTGAATCACAATCCTACCACTATACTCCAGCCTGGGTGACAGAAAAAAAAAAGAAAGAAAGAAAATGTCTCCAGAAAATAGAAATAAAATGGAGTTACACAGGCAGAAGGTGGCCTGATGGAGTGGCTTACTTAGAACTGTGGACTGTGCATCATAGAAGTCTAGAAAACTATAAGAAATAAGTTAGGGTTTCTACAGGAAGTGAAATGGTCTGAATATCTCCAACATTGGAATTTTATAGCATTACTGACTCATGGAACCATAGTATTTGTTTTCATTGTCTATGAAATAAAAAAACAACATGGAGGATGAATTAAATCTTGAAGGCTGAGAAAGATGGAGACCAACAGCAAATGGACCAGACATGATGCCAATACATCAATGCAAAACAAAACTATTGTGTCTGAGCTAAGATGATAGCAGCAGAAAATCAGACAGATGACTAGTTAAGAGATGCTTAGAAGGCAGAGCACAGTATGATTTAAAAGGATGCACATTAAAATTCAATATTAATATTGGTTTTGAAGTAAGTACTTTCACAATAGCTACCACACATCGAAGAATACATAATACTTTGAATTCAGACAATGTTTTGCTATATTACCTTCATTTAGGAGTACAAAACTATATTATTAATGTGACTTGGTTAATTTCCTCCAAATACAGCCAGAGATTGTAATACCATAATTTTTTAATCTAAGCTTCATAAAACAATAACTATAGGTTCCAGCAAACCCACTAGTAGTGGGGAAAATATTAAACAATACTGCAAATGCATACTACATAATAGGCACTCACATACACACACACACACACAGCCTCACATACAAGTTATAACTGGATTGATCAAATTGATTCTCACCGCAATTTCTCTTTTAACTTTAGGTTTTTCATCAGCTTTTCCCAAATTTTGATCTGTTTTACCATTTTCCTCTGAAAAACGCTGCTTGCTGGAAAAAGAAGAATAAATCAGTAGAAATGCTTTCAGTCTTTATGTTATAAAACAGTCATTAGCTACAGATGAAAAAAATATCTAAGTTTACCTGAGTTTTAGTACAAACAGTTTGAAAACACCTCAAATCCCCAAAAAGACCCTTTAATTTCACCTTTATACCATTTCTTTCCACTAAATGATCTTTTTTCTCAGCTCCCTTTCTTAAAAGAAATTTAAAACTCTTTAGCTTACATTCTACCTTTTTGAAGAAGACATTCCAGTTCCCAAATACAAATAAGCTCTATGCCTATTGCTGTGTTTTTGTATCTGAATGTTCTTTTCTTATACAACAGTTTTTATTCTATTTTGCAATATATAAACATGTGCACATGTCCATGGCTTATTTCTGCTACTGAACTCAAGCTTCTTGAGACTGGGGAATCATCATTCATATCTTCATTTGTTCATTCACTAATCATTTAGTAAGTAATTACAGTTTTTTGGGCAAATGTTGACTGGGCCCTGGGCATGTAGTAGTACACAACATAAACACATACCCTGCACTCTTGGAATTCTTGAGGCTGGTAGAAAAGACTAAAAGTCAACAATAGTTGGAAAAATAATTGTATAATTACCAACTGTGATGATGTTTAGGAAAGACAATTACTAAAGATTATGAGAATTTAATTTCAATAAGGGAGGGACTTTTGGAGTTCTTATCCAAGGAAAGATAATCTGAAATACGATCTACAAGAGGGGACATCAGCTGGCCAAAACTGGGAGGAACTGGTGTAGGACAGCACAAAGGAAAGGGCTCGTAGAGCTTGAGAAGTTGAAAGTGTCGTGAGATGTCATCTAAGACATCACAAATGTAACAATTTTTATGTTGTGATATTTACCCTTCTCCCAAGGTCACATTTCCCAAATAAAAAGGTAGGAGTAACCTAATTAATGCATCAGCCTGAAATATTTAAGAGTTTAATGAACACTGTTACTATGAGATCATCACTGAAGAAAAACAATCGAAGTCTTGATACCTACTTTTATCCCCATTCTATACTAGAATTAGTTCACAAAGAGGTTCACAAAGGTCACAGGGCAATGTTAAGAAGTATGATGTAAGTCAATATTCCAACTGGCAAATGGACTCCATTTGTCCTCAGAAATAGACACATATCAGTAATGCCTACTCACTAGGTGGTATTACGATTTGTGGAGGACATAAAATTGCTCAAATGGTTCTCAACAACAAAACTTCCTTTCAAAGTTATTTGTACTCATCAGTCAAATCAATCTCCACTTCCACCTTTTGATCCATTCCAAAAAAACTACTTCTATACTCACAAAATTTCAGCACACAGGGCACATTTGTTGCCATGCATCCTGCCATCAGGGCCTCGGACTGGATCACTCTCCCGTGTACAAAAAAGTCTTCCATTTCTCACTTGTTTTTCATATTCCTTGCAAAAATCCTTTGAAAAGACAATTATATTTATTTTACTTCGTTTCATTTCAGGTTATTTTATTTTTTGAGACAGGATTCTGCTCTATTGCCTAGGCTGGAGTGTGGGAGAATGATTATAGCTCACTGAAGACTCTAACCGCTAGGCTCAGAGATCCTCTCACCTCAGCTTCCTGACTAAATGGGACTACAGACATGCAGCACCACCACACCTAGCTAATTTTTTTTTTTTTTTTTTTTTGAGACTGGGTCTCATCATGTTGCTCAGGCTGGTCTTAAATTCCTTGGCTCAAGTAATCTTCTTGACTTGGCCTCCCAAAGGGTTGGAATTATAGGCATGAACCACCATACCCAGCCAACAGTAATTTTACTTACCATTTTTCTACTTTTTAATTTAGAAGCTTTATAACAGATTTATTATGACAAAACATCAGGTCTAGAAGTTGTCAAATATACACATCATATTAATGAGAATTACTAAGAAATAGTAATTATAATGTCAACTACTTGGCACTTTATCTATTGTGTGGTATATTTATTAAAAAGTAAAATAGCCTCAGAAAAGATAAGGCTGACCAATAATTTTCTTGGTTTAAAACTAGATATTTCTTTTCACCTTTCAAATTAATGGGGGTCAGAGGGATATCTTTCATGAGGTTCCAGGACAAACACAACAAAATGTAGCAGCCAAGACAAAAAAAAAATATATATATATATATATATATATATATACACATATATATATACATATACGTATGTATATATGTATATGTATGTATATACATATACATACAGGTTTAGTATATATATATGTGTGTATATATACATATACATATACATGTATATATATATACACACATATATATAGTGAGATGAGATGTCTAAAGGTGACTTAATATGGACCTAGTCAAGAATAATCCAACCTAGTTTGTAAGTAAAAAGAAACACGATATTATCCAACAGTGTTATGCTTACTTTAATTGATTTTCTTTATAGATCTGTGGATAATTTTTATGTACTCTGCCTTCTTTATCCATGATAATTTCTGACATCATAGGTGGAAACCTCAAAGAGAGTAGATCTAATTTCCTTTCACACTCACCTTAGAGGGGTAGACCATCAAGACTGATACTGATATAGAAAACCTAAAAGGGAGTGACTTCCGCCCCCCAAAAAATCCAAGAGAGATTTGTTTTCAGATTTCCTGATGCTTTGGTCCAATACTTTCAGGCTACTTTCTGTGTTTTGAAAATTCTACTATGTGGTGAGGGCTAAACTTTACAAAAACGATACTCAAAGCTCCTCTAGGCTTGGGGATCTCTACGTCATTAAACATTTGTGGTGGGATATAGTACTATAATATGACCTACAAAAAAAGTCTTGGTCTGTGACATTTTTTTCAACTGTGTGACCTTTGTCATCCCATTTCAGGCAAGAAAACATGGGCATAAAGAACATGCTGGGAGTCAAATGACCTGGGCCACTACATTGTGCCTCGCACTCAACTGGGAGACCACAGCAAAGTCCCCTAGCCTTGGGAACCACAATCTTAACACTTCCACAATGAGGTTTTTGAACAGATGTTCTGTAGGACCTTTTCTAAATCTTGCATTCTTTGATATTTTAAAAAATAATTCAAATTCCATTGGTATGCTTTAACAGAGAATCTAACTGCTTCCTATTAAGAAGATATTTATTTTTGGAGGAGCAATGGGTGTGCCCCAAACTTCGTGGTTGTAACAACCTAGAAATAGAGACACAGAAGACAGTCACCTGATAATCATAGCATAGTATAAAAAATTAATGCTCAATGATTCTCATAAAAGAAACAATGATAATTTCAGTTTATAAGTTGTGATTCATCCAAGGAGATTCTGAAGACACATTCTGTATACAACTCAGTGACAAGTTAATTATAGGGAACATATTGAGCCATCACAATAAAGCAGTCCTATTCACACCATCACGCACAATGACCCCACCAAAACAATGACCCTAGCCACTGAGAGGAAGAGGGAAGTGCAGAGAGACCTGATGAACAACAAAGGAAAAGAACTCTGTCTATGAAGTAATAAAATGTTAAATATCACAGGATGACCCAAAGTTTTAGACCAAAATTTAACAAACAACACAAAAGGATTGCTTTTCAATCCTTGGCAAGTGTGGCATAAACTATAGATAGTTCTGAATACTTAGTTTTCCTAAATGCAAACCTTTAACACCCTATTTATGGTGAGACATTTGCTTCATTAAATAGCATTATGAACTGAAGGGCCAGCTCTTGACTACAAAAGGTGGGCTTGTTTCTTCCTTTAGGAAAATATAAACCCTACAATCTGCAAAAAAGAGTACACTTGTATTAGCACAAAAGTAATCTGCAGGATGTAGAAACACAGTCCGACAGGAAGGTAAAATTCAGGTCATATATCCAACCTCTTTATTTTGCTGACAAGAAAATTAAGGCCCAGGATGGTTATTTGCTTAGTCTACCACACCCAGAGCATGACAAAAACATGGCTAAAACTCAGGTGTTCTGGTTCTCAACAAAAGGTTAGCCATTTAGCAAAGAAAATGCTATCCCTCTCATTGAAACAGATGATTTAAGAAATCCATCGAGACCATCCTGGCCAACACAGTGAAACGGTGTCTCTATTAAAAATACAAAAAAAAAAAAAAAAAGAAAAGAAAAGAAATCCAGGCTGCATTACCTAAAGTGCTTATTCAAAACTTTTTATACAAGATTGAATAATTAAATTATCAAGTAATTCAAATTATTTTAAGGGTATTTTTTAAGATACAATCTAAAAATTTGTCTGATTTTTTTAAAAGCAGAACCAAGACCTTTATAAATGCAGGTTTCTCTGAATAGAATAACCATAATGGCAAAGTGAATAACTTCAACTTGTGTCAATGTAATTACACATAAAATGCACCAGTGAATATAATGTTTAAAAGACTGTGAGACTCTTTTAAAATTATTCCTGTTTAATTTATATTATATTGAAATGTTTAAACAATTTGTTCAGAGTAAAATGGTTTTACAACTAAACCAAAAAGAAGGTGGTAGAAATTAAGCAGAATTTGTTAAGCAGAAAGTTTATTAAGATAAACTTTCTATCTTATACCTTCTTTTGGCGGCTTGAGGACTAGGGAAACATGGATGGAAATTGCACATTTTAAGCCTTATGTAGGAAATGCTGCTTTAAATCTGAATCTAATGATTAATATTCTAGGAAGTCAATTTGGGGAATTTTGATATTAAGAAAAATATGTAATAATAAAAGACAATGACTTTATTTCATCACTCAAAGGTTTAGGCATAAATTTGTTAATATTTATGGCCACAAGAACCAAATTGTCTTGGTGAGTCATTTTACCTTCTCAGCATTCCGTCGAATTCTAGTTTTGCCCTGTTGCTTAGTATTTTCAACTTCTTTTAAACTGTGAAGAAAAGTAAACTGTTGGTCAGTTTATGGCTCAATCATATTTTCAGTATCCTCAGTCCTGTGCTACACACTTTCATATCCTCTGCTACAACTTGCTGAAATGATCCACTTACAAGAGACAAGCACTTTCGTGTCTTCAATGCCTGAGCCAGAGAAATTGCCAAAGATAAGGAAGGGTGTGAAACTGACTCACTGACAGTCAATTAGAAGCTTTGTTCTGTAAAACTGAATGGGTGTGACACCTTGATTGACAAACAGAAGACTGTCAGGAAAATTCCCTTTAACAGGCAGAACCAAGAGCTTTAAAATAATGCTGTGACATGAGTGAAACCAAACTGAGTGTTTGAGGCATTGCCATCCACACCCTTAAGTATAATTTTGTATACCTTGTAAAGTATTTGTTTGCTTTCATGTAAAAGTACTAGGTTGTTAATGAAAGCTACACTTCAATCGAGCTTTAAGCCCTTTCACATATATCATTTGATTAGAGTCTCATCCTGGAGATATGTGTGGCTATTTCAGTTCCACAGAGGAAGAAACCAGGAGTTAGAGAGGTCAAGTTCCCCTTTTCACCTAATGTGTGAAAAGAAAGAAAACCACAGAATTAGGGCAGATTTGAACACTGACAGCACATGTCTCCTAGATAAGAAAGTGAAAATCAGACTGATTTCCTATATGGAAACTAGTTATCATCACCCGTTTGTAAACCTGATTGGACATGACTTTGAATTCTATAAGGATTAACTATAATTTTCAAAGGCAGGTGTGAAGTTTACTAATCTGTTAAATCTCTGTCCTGATTGTAAAGTTCCAGTGATGTAAATATAGCAATTTAAGGCTTGCTGGTACATGAATTAGAGAGTCTAAACCTTAACAACCAGAATATGAGAGACTGATTAGATCTTACTCACTTCTGCAACTTCAATGCCCAAGCACTGCCAGGCACTCAAATAAAGATTAACCCAGTAGTTCTTCCTTTCATAATGTTTCATGTTCCACTTTTTAAGCTAATAATAGATGCAGACACATGGCATTATTACTATTATTATTTTAATTAGACTCACATTACTTAGTAAGGGTCTCTACACATGCCCAAATGAAGCAATGGATGTCAAAAGACTGACCTAGATCATTCTATATGAATGTGGTTTCTAAATTTTAAAATATTTGGCCTTATAAAACATTACGCATTTTCAAATTATTGTAATTTAAAAGACACAAAAGTCTTGAATTTAATTAACATGACCACCTTATTCTCTCCTTTTAAGAAACTTCCATCAATATGAAGAAAAAGAAAAGAAGCCATTCTGTGAGAAAGGCTATTTCACATTGTAAGGACAAAGAATTGCATGCTTCATAAACAGGATTTTATCTCACTGAGGAATGATTCTCAGGACAGCAACCAATTGCATTGTCATCAAGTCCACCTGGAGATGATGGTACTTACAATAGCTCAGCACACATCGCACACTTATTGCCATGTGTCTTCCCATCAGGACCAAGAACAGGATCATTTTCCCTTGTGCATCCAAGTCTTCCATCCACTACATAGGGCCGAAAATCACTGCATACATCCTGAAAAGGGAATGTATGCAGTGAAAAGAACTTGAGGGAAAAGAACAAGGGAAAAGAACTTGAGACTTACTAAGATTGTAATGCCTACAACACTAGTTTCGGAAATTTTGTAGAACTCAGTCCCTCTGACATTGCTGAGGGCCACTTAGAGCAGTACCAGCTGTGTAGAAGTAGCTCAGTAAATATTGAATAATTCATGTGGTTAAATGTAAAACTCTTTTACTTTTTTTTATTTGGGAAAATAACTTTTTATTTATTTCATTTACTTTTTAAATTTTTTAATTTTAATTTTTTTTATTATACTTTAAGTTCTGGGATACATATACAGAATGCACAGGTTACATAGGTATACATGTGCCATAGTGGTTTGCTACATCCATCACCCCATCATCAACATTAGGTATTTCTCCTAATGCTACTTGTTTATTCATTTATTTAGTAAACAGATAACCTACTATGTGCCAGAACTCAGACAGAGCACAGTCATTTCCCCTCAACTTGCTCCCAATCTCCTAGATGATAAAAAGAGACATTACAAATAGCATGATGCTAAATGACTTGGTGGAAGTAACCTCAGTTGCTCTGGCAGCATATAAAAAGAGCATCAGACCTTGAAAATTAGGTAAATTCATCTAGAAAAAGACAAGTGTGATATGTATGAGATCCTTTCTTCCTTCCCCTTCCCCTACCATCACAGGCTCACAAAACTGCATCATAGAAAAAAAAAAATCTGCTTAATTCAAATCTCATTTTAGGTTAAGTAATTTGTCCAAGATCTCCTAACAGCAAGTAGCAATGCTAGGATTTTAACTCAGGCTAAGTGACTGAAGTTTTGTGCCCTTTCTACTACACATGTAGTTTCCTTTTTTATTTCTTCTTTTTCTTTTCTTTCTTTTTTTTTTTTTAAATAGAAAGCAGAAATAGAATCAAAAGGTCTAACCACCAAGGTAATCTGATTCAGTTTAACAGACTATAAATAGCTTTTTTATATTACTGAGCAGTATTGGATATTCATTTCACATAAAGCAAGAATTACTTCCTTCCAAGTTTCCCACCCAAGAAGGAAGAGGAAAGCACCTACTTTCTATTTGAAGTTAACCTCCCAGTATTTCCCACCATGCTGATGTTTGACCTCACCTTCTCTGGATTACTGCTCTTACATTCTCCTTCACTTTTTACACCAATTTTGGACCTGGTTTTCCTAGAATCGAAAGTTAGCAGACATAGCAGTTTAATATTACAACTTCCCATTATGCAAAACTAACTGCTCTACATTGCATTGTCATTCTCTTTTCCTCCCCAAAACAGCTGCCACATTGTATTATTTTCTTACTTTTTCTAATAAAAGCCCGTTTATAACTTGAAGTCAAAGAAATGTAGTTAACATGGAAGAGACGGCAAAGATTCAGACTTGTAAATGTTATTCATAGAAATCTATTTTTAAGCTGTGTTTACAGGAGGGATCCACATCAGAAGATGAGGACAAGTAAAGCTTATATCTGGATAGTAGTTCTCCCTCAGCCCCCAAGAAACTTCGTTGTTGTTGCTTTTGTCGTTTTCAATAAACAAAGTCAAATTTATATTACCTAATATCCCACTACACTACTCTTTATTTGGGTTATGCAGACTAGTATTTTATTTTTCATAGAAAGTACATAAAGTTTTGATAATTTTGTTTAGTCTAGTAGACCTTTAAGGTATATCTGAAAACACAGATCAGCAAATGTGAGATATTTCCTAATTTCTAAAAGGTTAAAGCAGATTACAATCATAGCGCCTGTAAAACAATAAAAATTTAATGAAAACAATATAAAGAACAAAACTAAATATTTAAAAGTGATAAGAAAAAAGTTATTTCAAAGGATATCAGCTGAGGAACACTATAAAAATTAAATTTTCAATTTTATTGTAGAGTCTCCTACCAGCCAGAGCTGTGAGAAAAACGACGTAAGGAGAAATATGATTCTCATTGCATAGTACAAAGAAATATACCAGAAATTAGGGGAGAGAAACTTTCACCTGGACCAGAGATTTAAAGATTTACAATGGGATTCCCCACATAAGACACAGTAAGAATTAAATACATAGCATGGTAATACTTATGCTACAAAATATATTATCTAATAAAAATCTGTATATTCTTCATATATTTATGTTGGTTTTCTGTTTCTCTCTGCTGACCCTTGGTGAGAGTTCAGGACATAATTTTTGTTTTAATTGTACTTTAGGTTCTGGGGTACATACACAGATCATGCAGGGTTGTAGCATAGATACACACATGGCAATGTGGTTTGCTGCCTCCATCGCCCCATCACCTACATCTGGCATTTCTCCCCATGTTATCCCTCCCTGATCTCCCCAGCCCTCACTCTGCTGTCCCTCCCTTGGAACCCCCCCAACAGACCCCAGTGTATGATGCTCCCCTCCCTGTGTCCATGTGTTCTCATTGGTCAACACTCGCCTATGAGTGAGAACATGCAGTGTGTGCTTTTCTGTTCTTGTGTCAGTTTGCTGAGAATGATGGTTTCCAGATTCATCCATGTCCCTACAAGGGACACGATCTCATCGTTTCTTATGGCTGCATAGTATTCCATGGTGTATATGTGCCACATTTTCCTTGCAGGGAATAATTTTAAACTGAATTTCTGAAAGTATCATCATGCAAAGGATGAGAGTATTTTAATGCAGTTTTCTTTTGCTGAAAATATTTATTGCAAGGAGAGCTAAAGCTTGCAGAATCTCAAAAAGTGAATAAATATAATGTCCCTCATTAGCCTGTACAAACACCAGTTTTTATATTTGCAAAGCCTGAAGACCAGACAATTCAAGGTTGAAGTCATAAGCCAGAACCTGCAAAGCCGGTATGTCATCTTGTTGGTGAAGACAATTGATAACCAAACCTAGCATTGAGGGTGGAGAAAGAACAAAACAGGGACAAGATATAGGACAGTAAGATGCCTTAGCTATTTGGTAAATGTTGAGAGATGGGAAGAAGTTTAATATTGAAAGTCCCAATTATCTACTATAATATTATAAATTATTAAGTGCTTAGTAAACATAATTTGATGATGAAATAATTCTCTGTGAAAAAGGGTATACTTATAGAGAAACAGATAATAGACAATGAATAGGTAGAAGATAGACTGATGTGTATATGTATATATGTATGTGTATCTATATAATCTATAATATATATTATAATCATATAATTTATATTTTATAGATTATAAAATATTGTCTATAGTCTATTATAAAATTAAATCTACAGTGTTTTTATTATAGATTTTAAATGTGAAATATATGACATTTTATAGATTAAAACATATAATCTATAATCCCTCTATCCTGTCTACTTCATAAAGTGATAACCACCTGATAAATCATACATAAAAGTATTTTGTAAAACATAAAGTGTTATGTTATACACCTTTATTGGTCTGAAGAGTAGTAAAAGAAGTGGTACTAATAATTTAGGGATGGCTAACTCCCACACAATAAATTGTTATCTTAAAGACTATAGAGAAAGCTGTGTCATGTAATTATAGAGAGAACATATTTTGGAGAGAAACCCTACTTTAGAGAATACTCACACATTCTCAGCACACAGTTCACATCTGTTGCCGTATGTTTTCCCATCTGTGCCACAGACAGCTTCATAAAAATCGGGACAGATAAAATCCCCGTCTCGTTCTCCTTTTTTAAAATCATCACAATTCAGCTGCGAAAGACATGATCAAGGAACATCAAAATATAAGAGACAAAATAGTCCTTAGATGTATAACTAGATTAACATTTTAAGCCCACACTAATGTAAATTGCTGGGGAAGAAAAACATATCAAGGAGACTATAGTAAGCTAATAAATTTACGGGCAATAAAACATGATCCAAGAACAGAGATAAAATTCGATTTCAAAAGAAAGGATTTCAGTATCACTTCAGGCTGTCTGGGTGAAGTAGGCCAAGCCACCTCTCTGAAACTTGGCATACTGCTTGTCTGCCCAATCCTGCCTGCCTTCCCCACAGAGTAGTAGTGATGCTCAGCAGATTATGAATGTGAAAGCTCTTTGTAAACTACAAACTACAGTAATGTTTCTGTTATTATAAATAAGGATAGTAATTAACAGCTGGATTGCTTGTTTCATATTCCTAAGTCTGCCACTTAAGTTGTATCACTTGGACAAGTTATTTAAAATAACCTGTGCTCTAGTGTCCTCATTTGCAAAATGGTTGTAATTTCATAAACCTCTCAGCATTATATATGGATTTAAATGTATAGCACTTGGAACAGTGCCTGGCACAGAACCATTTATTGTTATTGCTGTTGTTGTAATTTTCAATATTTTTTCTATTGACAAGCCAAGAAAACTAAACGTCTTTAGGTAGGGAGGAGAAAGCCCAAGTCTCTATACTAACAATATGACATATACTTGGGAACAAACCTGAATGGTAAAGAAAAACATATGCACAAGGTAACTGAAGAGTAGTGTTCAAGTCTCAGACCTGCCACCCATTCACTTCACCTTTTTGCATCTCACTTTCCTCATCCAATAAATGGAAATTCACACCCTACTCACATTCCAGATTTGCAGTAAGGATCAAATTAATTCTTATGAAACATTATTTGGCAACGTATTATTGTGACTGCTAAAGCTACTAAAAAAG
Organism: Cheracebus regulus; assembly: GCA_963574635.1. Taxonomy (NCBI): domain Eukaryota; kingdom Metazoa; phylum Chordata; class Mammalia; order Primates; family Pitheciidae; genus Cheracebus; species Cheracebus regulus. The sequence continues at coordinate 26,966 of CAUYQU010031872.1, read as the reverse complement.
ATATAGAGTTAACTTAGAGTTAACTTGACTTTAACTTTTATCTAAAACTTTTTATCTAAAGAAAACTGAATAATTTTTCATTAAAATATCACATCGAAAAATACAATTTCATGTCATTGTCAAAATGCAGATATTTTAATGATAAATATGAAACACTTAGAATGTAGACCTACGAGTAATCAGTATTTCACACAATATAAAGAATAAAAGGAGGATACAGAAGATCAATTTGAGAAACTCTGATCTAGAAGGAAAAGAACTGAAAATAGAAAAGAAAAGCTAAAGAACATACTACAATATTCATATGTTTAGAAAGAAGTTAAAAATATATTGAAACTAAGGTAAGTCATGCCCATATGTGTTATTTCATTGATTCATTTGTTCATTTATTCCACAAAATTTACTACACATTATCTATGCTTCAGCATTCTTCTGGACGGTGAAGCTACCACAGGGGTGGGGAGAGAGAGAAAGAGAGAGAGGAAAATGGAATACATATTCTAAGGAGCTTACATTCTGATAGAAAGAGACAGATATATACAGCAACTATAGATTACAGTAAGTGCTTTCAAAAATAAACAGGAAAATACAATAGTGACCAGAATAGGGACTATTTTAAATATAGTGGCAAAAAAAAAAGTCTTTCTGCAAAGGTGACATTTGAGGTGAGATGAAATTAATGAGGCTGTGCCAACCATTAAAAATTTGAGGGAATAATATTCTAGGTATAGAGAACAAGCAATTGCAAAGGATTTGTGGTGGAAACTAGACTCTCCTTTTTAAGTAATGGACAGAAAAAAGGGAAGGCTGACTGAAGCATAAAGGAAAAGCAGGTTACTGGTTTTCTCTCAAAAATCTTTCTACAGAAACTACAGGAGCATACGGAAATTATAGATCAAACTAATTAACTCAAAACAATCACTGCTATCCCCTTTCACCAGAAAGTTAACAGCAACATACTAACTAGGTCACAGGTGTAGACAGGGGAATGACAGAGCAAGTCAAAAGGCCAGCTGGGAGATGATGAAAGCAGGTGCGAGGATTTACAACTCCACCTCCTTCCCCTCCAAACCCCAAGGAGGAGGATCACAACCTACAGAAAACACCTCTTCCTAATGTTGACAATGCCTGAGAGCTTACAGATGGATTCCTCACCTGGTGAGTGGCAGCAAAATGGAGTGGGAGAGTAGATTCAGAACCTCCAGCTCTGAGTCTTGTCTCTTTTTCTATCCTTACACTCACCAAAAGGGCTACAGACTGAAGCTTGATCTTGAACATTATCTAACTAAATTTAGCAGACAAAACAGCCATTATGAAATCTTACAATAAAAATATCTGTGTATCTGAGAAGTAAAAAATAGAATACACTAAACAACATGTATCAATTGAAGTAGAAGCATTGGAATGGGTGGAAAAATATTTTATCATGTCTATGCTATAGAAAAATAAGAGGTGATATCTGCATAAACAAATATAAAACAATAACAAAAAAGAAGTTATAAAGGAAGAACAAAGTAGAAATTTTGAATATGGAAAATATTCAAATGATAACAAATCTAACAGTATAAATAATAAAGATGGGATAGGTACAAATAAATGAACTTGTGAACCAGATGATCAGGTCAAGGAATTCTCTTAGAAGGCGAAGGAAGTAAGAAACAATTTTTCTAAAAAAGGAAAAGCTAAAAAACATTTAAAATAGTATTAGAAGTCTCCAAGAGAATGAAATAAATATAGAAATAAATATCTGAAGTAAGGAACAATTTCTACAATTAACAAAAAATAAAAGAACAAAAGAGAGAAAAGCAATAAGAATTTAAAACTAAAATCTAGTTAATAACAAAATTGTGTTTACAGAAAATAAATGGAGAGTAAATTAATGTACATTCAGAGAGAAGACAAAGATACTAACAATAGACACAGATATTAGCAATAGAATAAGTAATTAAAAGTATGGATGATTTGGTTAAGGATAGTCATAGCAAGAACAAAAATAAATCACCACCCAAAAAAAGCTAGAAAGAAGAAATTACTAAGTATAGTAACTGAAAATATTTTTTAAATGGAAGAACCAAGTCCTACTGTAATAGAAATAACAATAAATTTAAATGGGCTAACCACACAAATTAAGAGACAATTGGTAATTGGATGTTTCAAAAAAAGAATCAAACCATGTATTGAGAAAAATTAAAACTAAAGGCATGCTAGTACCAAAATAATGAGATAATAAAAATATACAAGACCAAAATAAATAAGAAGAGAGCATATGCAGCAATATTAACACTTAAAAACTATAATTTAGTCCAAAAATGCATTATAAGTGACAAAGAATGACAATATATGAAATTTTTAAAAAGACAAGAACAGGAACAGGAAAGTATAACAATCATGAGCATATATTCACCTAATAATAAAGGCTTTAAATATGTCAAACAATAATCGATAAAATGTAATAGAATTAAGGCCTGGCACGGAGGCTCACACCTGTAATCCCAGCACTTTGGGAGGCCAAGGCAAGCAGATCAAGAGCTCAGGAATTCAAGACCAGCCTGACGAACATGGTGAAACCCCATTTCTACTAAAAATACAAAAATTAACCAGGCATGGTGGTGTGCACCTGTTATCCCAGGTACTTAGGTGGTTGAGGCATAAGAATCGCTTGATCTCAGGAGGTGGAAGTTGCAGTGAGCCAAGATGATGCCACTGCACTTCAGCCTGGGGGACAGAGTGAAACTCCATCTCAAAAAAAAAAAAAAAAAAAGAGAGAGAAAAGAAAAGAAATCAATAACTAGAGTTAGAGATTTAACCAAACACTTCTCAGAAATTTATATATAAAGTAGAGAAAAAGAGAATCTTAAGCCATTACATTTTTATAGGAAACTACAGGCAAAAAACAGAAAATAAACTTTTTTTTTTTTTTTTAGAAAATATTAAATGTTCATAAAAGCAGAATATTTGTTAGGTCACAAAGTCTTAAGAAACAACATATAATCGATACTACATCATTTATGTTCTCTGACCAAAATTTAATAAAATTAAAAGCTAATATAAAATATTTAAAAGTTCCAAATATTTGAAAATTAGATAATGTATTACTAAATAACTTTGGAGTTAGAGAAATTAATAAATGTTTGGAAAATAATGATAAATAGACACAAAGTATAAATTTTGAGATAAATATATTTGTCAAATTTTTTAACAATTAAATTTAAAGAATAAAGTATTCCTCAATCCCATTATAAAATGAGCAGAAACAAACATAAAGAAACAGGAATTAATGCCATAGAAAACAGAAACAATTGAGAATATTATCAAAAAAGCTAATATAAAAGATTTCTAGTAGGACTTACCAAAGAGAAAAGTAATATGAAAAGTAAAAATATATGAAATGATAATTTAAAATAACCATATAAATATTGAGATATTAATACAATGAAAAGTGTTTTATGAATATCACTATGTTAATACATGTGAAAACCAAATTGGATATATGACTACAAAAAGTATAAAATAACTACTTTTGTTACACAGGTCAATAAACATTAATCCAATTGGTATATTGGTCTGAGGTATTCCCACCCCAAAATAACTCAGTCCCAATAGCTTTATAATCGTTTTTCTGAAATTCTAAGAAAATTTGTATTAAATAATAATTGTTTACAAGTTATTCCAAAGCATTTACAAGTAAATAAACTGAAAAAAAGAATTCTAAACAGCTTTATTGAGGCATTACTTAAATACTATAAAATTCACCAATTTAAATGGATTTAAAGTGATTCAGTGATTTTTATTAAATGAATAGAGTTGTACAACCATCATCAGAACTTGGTCTTAAAACATTTTCATCACCCCACGAGCTTCCCCTGTGCTCTTGCACATTATGTCCCAGCTCCCAGCTTCAGCTTCAAGCCATCATTAAACGTTTCTCTGACTCTATATAAATTTTCTTTGAACATTTCCTATAAATGGAATTATAAATCTGTAATTGTTTAATTCTAGCTTTTTTCATGCTACATAGTGTTTTTGAGGTTCATCCATGCTGCAAAGTTGTCAGCAGCACATTCTTTATTGTTGAATAATATTTCGTTTTATAAATGTAGTTCATTTTGTTTATCCATACACCAGTGGACATTTGGACATTTGGAATGTTTTTAGTTTAGAACTATTAAAAATAATGTTGCTATGAATATTCACATGCCTTTGTATGGACATATATTTTCATTTCACTGAATTCCTAGGACTGAATTTTCTGGATTTTATGGTAAATCTGTTTAAATTTTTAAGTTCTCAAACTGTATTCCAATGTGGCAGTAACCTTGTACATTACCCCCAACTATCTGTGTGTGTTCCAGTTTCTCCACATCCTTAACATCTTATATTTTCTCCCTTTGTGATTATAGTCATTCTATTGGGTGTGTAGTGATATCCCATTGTGGTTTTTATTAGCATTTTCCTAAATAATAGTGGTGTTGGGCATTTGTTATGTGCTCATATGCCATTCATATATCTTTGGTGTAATATCTATACTTAATTGAGTTGTTTGTCTCCTTATAATTGGGTTGTAAGAGTTTCTTATATTTTGTGGATGTAAGTCTTTACCTGCTATATAAGTTATGACTATTTTTCTCCCAGTCTATGACTTGCTTTTTCATTGACTTCTTGCCATCATTTGAAGCACACAAATTTGCAATTTTTATGAAGTTCAATTTATTAATTTTGTATTCATGGATTATGCTTTTGATTTTATAGCTAATATTGCTCTACCTAAACCAAGTTCATGAAATTTTTCCTTCTATGATTTACTTGAGAGATTTTATATTTTTAGCTTTTACAATTAGTACTCAAATCAAATTTGAGTTAATTTTTGTGTATGTTATAAGGTAAAACTTTTTTTAAATTAATTATATTCAATTTTCTCAGCATTATCTTGATATGTTGGTTAAATATTAACCGATCATAAAAGTAAGAAATCTCAGTTCTATTCCCCTAGTCTTTATCCCTGTCTTGAAATAACAGCACAACTGTTATGATCACTATTGCTTTGTAACAAAATTTAAATTCAGTTACTCTTAAGTGTCCCAATAATTTTTATATAAATAGTAGGATCAACTGCTCAATTTCTACTAAAAAGAAAGTCTGACAAGATTTTGACTGGGAATATGTTGAATTTATAGATTAATATTGGAAGAACTGCCATCTCAACAATGTTGAGTTTTTGCATCTATGAACATGATCTATTTATTTCACTAGTTATTTGGATCTTTCATTTCTCTCAGCGTCATTTTACAGTTTTCAGTGTATAAGTCTTGTACTCATTTTGTTAAATTTCTGTCTACATTTTATGCTGTGTGAATGAAATTCATATTTTAAATTTTGAATTATTCATTGGTAGCACATAGAAATACAACTGAGTTTGTATTATTAATCTTGCACACTGAAATATTATGAAACTCATTTATTATTTCTAGCAATTTTTCTTTTGTGGATCCTTAGAACTTTCCATATAGGTATCATGGTTTAGAATTAAACAACAGTTGCTTCATTTCTATTAAGAATGTCTTTAATTAATTAATTAATTAATTTTACCTTTTACTGGCTAAGAACCTCCAGTACCATGTTGAATGGCAGTGGTGACAGTAAACCACCCTTTGCTTTCTTCTCAATCTTAGGGGCAAAGCATTCGTTCTCTAACCATTAATATAATGTGTAGGTTTTTCACAGACATTCTTTATCAGACTGGAAAAGCTTACTTTTATTGATAACTTTTGTGTGTTGTTCTCATCTTGAATGATGCTGGATTTTAAAAAGTGAATTTCAGCACCTATTAAGATGATTATGCGGTTTTGCCCTTTATTCTATTAATATGGTGTATTAAGACTAATAGATTTTCTGTTCTTAAACCAGCATTGCTTTTCTGCAATAATTCTTATTTGATAATGATTTTATTCTTTTCATATTGTAGATTCACTTTGACAATGTTTTGTTAAGAACTTTTCTGTCTATTTTTATGTGGAATATTTGTCAGTAGTTTTCTGCTTTTGTGATATCTTCTAGATTTTGTATCAGAATAATGCTGAACTGATACAATGAGCTGTGAAGTGTCTCCTCTTCTTCCCGAATGAAGCTGTAAATTTCTCCTTTCAGTATATAATGGAAATTGCCAATGAAGTCATCTGATCTTAGGCTTTTTGTTTAATTACTGATTCAATGTCTTTACTTATGCTATAATTCTATTCTGATTTTCTGTTTCTTCTTTGGTCAATTTTCAATAAATTTGATTCTTTATGGGAATTTTTCTTTTTCATCTAAGTTATTTAATGTTTTGACGTAATATTTTTCATAACATTCATCATAAGCCTTGTAGTTTCTCCAGGGCACATATTGATGTCTCATATTTCAGTCTTCATTTTGGTAATCTTTGTCTTCTGTTCTTTTTTGAAGGGAAAACAAAACTAAGAGTTTGCTAGGTTTCTTGATCTTTTCAAGGAACCAACATTGGTTTTATTATTTTTTTCTATTATTAGTATGTTTTGTGTTTTATTAATTTCCTCTTCAATCCTTACACGTCTCTTCTTCTGCTTGCTTTGAGTTTAGTTTGCTAAACTTTGTTTTCTACGTTTCTCAAGGTAGAGGCTTAAATTATTGAGTCCTATGTTTTTTTTCCTGAGTAAACCATTTCAAACTCTAAAAAGTGCTTTACATTAATCTAATAAGTCTTAAATTGTTGTTTTTGTTTACATTCAATTCAAATTATTTTTCAATTTCTCTCAAGATTGTTTATTTGACCCATCAATTTTCCAAAAGTATGTTGCTTAATTTTCAAATATTTGGGGATTGTCATGATTTATTTTTCTTGTTGGGTTTGGGGATTATCATGATTTATTTTTCTTGTTGGATTTGAATTCAATTCTGTTGTGGTCAGAAAACATACTATATAGTATTTTAATATTTTTTAATTTATTATTTTTTATTATTTACTATTTTAATATTTTAAATTTATTATGTTTGTATATTTATATATAGTATATCCTCAAAATGTTCCTCTATAGCTTTAAAATAGTACATATTCTACAATCAGTGGAGAAGCACTCTCTATGTATCAGTTTAGGTTGAAATAATTGATAATATTCTGTTTGAAGTATTCTGTTTGGTCATATTTTTGTCTAGCTGTTTTATCAGTATTTTAAATGGAGGATTGAAATTCCTAGCTATTATTTTTTAATTCATTTCTTTCCATTTATTTTAATTATACCTTTTTGTGTTTTGTAAATTTTGAGCTTCTATTAGGAGTGTATACTTTTATTACTGTTATATTTCTTAATGTATTAGCACTTTTAAAGTTATAAAATCTCCCTATTTATCTCTAATAATATATTAATGTCTATTTTGTCACATGCTAATATAGCCAATCCTTCTCTCTTATGGTTAAACTTAGCATGGTTCTGATCTTTTATCATTTCAACTATTTGTGCCTTTGAATCTAAGGAGCATCTACTGGAGATAGCTTATAATTCTTTTGTTACAGTTTGACAATTTCTGCCTTTTGATTGGGATATTTAAACCATTGATGTTTAATATAATTACTAATATGGTTGTATTTACATTTCTATTTTTCTATTTATTTTCAATATGCTTTTGTTCTTTTTTACTTCTCTATTGTTCTACTACTACCTTTTTTGGGGCTAAATATTTCTAGTATACCTTTATAATTTATTTTTTGATGTTATATATTTATTATATATGTTATTTTCTTAGTGGCTACTCTAGTAATTATAATATGCACCTTAACTTATTACAAATTATTTCAGAATAATACTTAATCCTGGCAAAATATAGAAACTCTGACTTAATAAAGCTTTATTTTCTCCATTGCCCTCCATTGCTGTCATTATATTATATATATAATATACACATACATATACCTGATAAAACAGCATTAAAATTATTGCTTATGTATTAAGATATTTCTTCTAAAAAGGCTAGGAGAATAACTCATATTTTCTCTGTTTCTGGTGCTTTTCATTTCTGTCTGTATGTACAAGCTACCATCTGGTAGTTATTTCCTTTAAACTAAATGACTTCCTTCATTATTATTTTTTGGGTATCTGTGTTAACAACAAAGTCTCTCAGATTTCAGTAGTACAGGAATATCTTTATTTTGCTTTAATTTTTGTAGAATAGTTTTAAAGTATGTAGAATATTGCTTAATTTTTTTTTTCTTTCAGCATTTTGAACATGTCATGTTACTGCCTTCTGGCCTTCATTATTTACATGAGATTCCAGCCTTTAATTGTATACAGCCTATATATAGGATGTGTCATTTTTCTCTTGCCACTTTCTAAATTTTCTCTTTTTTTATTTCAACATTTTAATCATGATGAGTCACATATGGATCTCTTCATATTTATCCTCTTTGGGGTATATTGAACTTCTTAAATGGTGAAATTAATTTTTTCATCAAATTTAAGGCATCTTAGGCCATTGTTTCTTCAAGCAATTTTTGTAGTGCTTTTTCTCTCACCTCTATTTCTGGTATTCCCATTATGCATATGCTGGTTTGCTTGCTGCTGTTTCAAAAAGTGTATAATTTTGTTCATTTTTCTTCTATATTGTTTGCCTCTGTATTTCCATTGTCAGTTTTTATTAAGCTTTCTTCAAGTTTGCTAATTCATTTTTTCAAGTATTCACAAATCTGCTTTTTAGACTCTCAATTTTGAACTTTTCATTTCAGTTATTATGCCCTTCAACTCCAGAATTTTCATTTGGTCTTTAAAAAAATTATTTCTCTTTTTCATTGAAAGTTTTTACTGGCTTATTCATTGTTATTATACTTCCTTGTGAATCCTCAAACATGATTTTTTTTTGGATTCTGCATACATTTTTAATAGTTGCTGCAAGTCTTTGTCTGCCAAATCTAACATCTGTACACAGTTAAAGACAAATTCCCCCATTAATTTTTTTTCTTGTGTATGGGTTCTATATTCTTGTTAATTTGAATATTTTATGACTTTTGGTGAAAATTGAATTTTTTTTAACCTAACTCACCTGGATTATAAAAATTGAACATTTTAGATAATATAGTACTCAGGTTTATAGTTAGTTATTTAAAGATTATTTTCACTGCTTTTTAATTCTTTTTTGCTTCTGTGGCTGAATTAAGTCTTAGAAATTTTCCTCTCTCATAATTACAGCTGCTGATATGCTGCTAAGAAGATGATAATAGTTTTTATTATAGTTATTTTTTAAGCCCTGCTTCCTATGTTTTTCTTCTATGTCTTTGTAGTTTTGTGGACAGCTAAGTATTTAACACAGTTTGTGTTCAAATACCTCAAGCTACCAAGGCTTTCATCCTCTCAGATACACCTTTGTGCATAGGGTAAGGCATGCAAAGTTCAGGCCACTTTTACATTTTACTCCAGCATTTGCTTCTCACTGAGACATTTTGTGTTCATTAAGTGAATATGCACAGCTTTATGGTCAATTAAGAGTTTGGGAATACCTTGGCCATCTTTGGGCTCTTTCACCCCTGTGTGAAGACTTAGCCAGGAATATACTTGCTTCAATTATGACTGCAACCTCAGACCATTTTCCTTACCCTTGGTGAAGATTATCACTTACATTGAAAACACCTCTGGGTATGGCTTTTGCTCATTACTCCAAATTAGGTTAGCCTTCTTCAACAATGGCAATGCAGTTGCTGACATTTGTACTCTGTCCTGTATAAAACCTCCATGCCAGCCAAGCCAGGGGTTGAAATAGGAGTATCCCTGAGCAAGAATATCACAGACCTCTCTTTTTATTCCTAAAGTCAGCATTTTTTCAAGATAAGTGCTTCTCAGATCGGCATAGACTGCTGATCAGTTTTCAGATTGCTAAAATGGTTTCTTGGTCAATTTTTTCTAGCTTTATAGTTGCTTTTTGAGAAGAGGATCTGCCAATCACCTCATTAAGTCGTAGTCTGAAGTGTCACACCTTAGGAGAATTTTGTGTAGATTCCCAAGCCAGATAAGAATAATTTAAGAGAGAAATTGTAGATTCATTTTACTTAAGGACATAATTGCAAATTTTCTAAATAAAATATTACTATCCAATGTATTTAAAATATAAAGTATGAGTTACTCTGGGAAAACAAGGATAGTTTAACATTATGAAATATATTCAGAAATTTATTTACATTAATAAACATAAAATTATTTAAATTATTACAAAAAAGACATTTAATAACAAGAAACATATATTCAGCAAATTAAAAGTAGAAATTTTCAAAACTTGCTAAAGTGTATAGATAAAAACCCCTATGATTAATATTACACTTAATGAAGAAGTCCCTTTAATATGAAGAGACAAAGGGATATTTGATGTTCATTATCATCACTAGTGTTTAACCATTGAACTCTGGATCCTTTACCAATTATATAAGAAAAGAGAGAAAGAAAGATGTGCTAAGATTAAAAAGAATGTTATAAAACATTTTTTATATGTATATAATATGATCAACTACCAAGAACAAAAACAAAAGTTGCCTGACATAAGATTAACCTGAAGAAATCAATAGAATTTGTCTGTATCAATAATAAACAGATCAAATGCAATAAAAAACCAAATATCTTCAAAATAGTAATACATTTACATGTTTTTAAAGTATTAACAAAAATTATAAAAATCTGTGAATAAATTTTATAAATTTTATAAATTTTTATAAATTTTATAAATTTTATAAAGTCGATCAAAATTATATTAATCATAAACTATTCTGTGCTCTTGAGTTGAGAAAATTAATAGTGTAAAAAGTCAGTTTTACCCAAATTAATTTATAAATTCCTTGTATCCCTAAATACATTGGGTTACCAAATTTGAGATGAAATTTTTATAAATTCAATTATTTTTATCTCTGACATGTATATGAAAACCATATATCTATGCATAGGTTCATCAACTTTTAACAACATGAACTAAATAGGAGGACTTACCATAGTAGTTATTAAAGCAATAAATGAATCTGAAAAAAGAGGAACCTCAGAAACACGCACTTACACTCATGTGAAAATATTGTATAATGTTAGCAACCTAAATTATGAGAAACATTGAATGAATGAATTCATCAATTAAAAGTCTTCACATGTACCAAAAACATCAGAAATCAGAAATTATGGATGACTGGACTGAGATGGCAGAGATGGAAATGGAGAAAAGGAGGTAGACTTTGGAGGCAGTACCAACAAGACTTGTGGATGGAGTGAATACCAGAGCTGGGAAGTGAAAGGATGACATACTAATGAAAAGAAAATTAGCAATGAAAGAGAGAGTGAGAAGATGTCTGTAGGAGGAAATTCCTTGAAATGCAGATCACCTTATTCTCAGAGTGAGTAGCAGGGTTGATTTTTGATGGGAGGAATCTAAGAAAAAAATGAGTACATTGTTCTGCTTTATAGTGGAGAGACAAACAGCAATAACAAAAAACACATGGTATAATTGCATTAATCCTTTTAAATACAGAGACAAGTAAACATTTAGACAGACCTTATATGAAAGGCACACAGCCAAATATTAACTGCCTTAACTTATTTAATTTAAGCTACTACTTATTTATGTAAGTAGTTTCCTAAGTGGTGAACCACGTCACTATCAGAGTTTTATCTAGAGGGTTTTTGGGTTTTTTTTTTTTTCAGTTTTTTTGGTCACTCAGGCATAAAATATTAACAGAAAGTAATTTTATATCTTAAAACTGTGGTCTGGCGCAGTAGATCACACCTGTAATCCTAGCACTTTGGGAGGCTGAGGCAGGCAGATCATCTGAGGTCAGGAGTTCCAGACCAACCTGACCAACATGGAGAAACTCCATCTCAACTAAAAATGCAAAATTAGCCAGGCATGGTGGCACATGCCTGTAACCCCAGCTGGTCGGGAGGCGGAGGCAGGAGAATTGCTTAAACCTGGGAGGCAGAGGCTGCAGTGAGCTGAGATCTCACCATTGCACTCCAGACTGGGCAACAAAAGTGAAACTCCTTCCCAAAACAAAACTAAACAAACAAACAAAAGCTGTAATTTTATTTTTTGAAACTCACATTTGATTAAAATTCAATAAATTTGTGTATATATGGAAACATCTAACTAGCTCTATTTTTTACGTAGCAGGTTTGTTAAAATCAGTATGTTTGTATGTATTTTGCTTTTTTGTCACTTTCTCTTATTTTATATTTTTAAACACCATAGATATATCATTTTTTCATGAGGAAGAGAGAGGGGGAAGAGGAGAACGATGTTACAGAGTGAGCTGCTCTCTGAATGTGACAAATAAGGCACATACAAAGTTGCCACTAAACCTTTCTGGCCCCTACAGATTTTGTAGAATATGAAAGTAGCTCTCTTTTGCAGCAGATAAGGAATTTGCAATTATTCATCAAATTTGTGGTGTCTGTTACTGTTTTAAAAGTGAGACTGGCTGAGCACAGGCAAAGAATTTAGTAGACTATGTTTACTGTGGAGGCTGAGGTTTTCAGACGTTCTTGGCTAACACTGCCAAGGAAGATGTCAGTGTGGTTAGACCATGGATGTTATAAGTAATTAAGGTGTGCTAACCCTGACTGATTATTTTAATTATGTGTTGGAACCAGCAGAGAAGGAAAAGAAAGAGGAAAGTAGAGAAGAAACTGCTTAGGAGACCTGGAGTGATGTGAGTGGTGGTCAGAATAGCCGGTGGTAGTCCCAGCTTTGTCAATAACCCATTTGTGAGACATTGTAGGCTAGATATTTCCACCAATCTGGGCCCTAAATTTTTATTTTTTAATTTTATTTTTATATTTTTTGTATAAATTTTTTAAATGTATAAATTTAAAAATGTGTAAAGTGAAATTGTTTGTATACTAGGCTCAATTTGCAGTTTCTTTCCTTTTATTTTACTTCTTAATGTTTTATTACTTTTTTTTTTTTTAACAAAGAACACTTTCTTAAACAAAAAATTAGCCTGAGTCCCTGGCTGCAAAACAGATATAAACAAGCAACTCTACTTGAATTAGGAGTACCCTCCAGGTACTACAACATATACAATAAAAAGCAAAAGAGGAAAAGAAAAAGGAAACAGAATGAGTCAAATGCCTGCTAGAACATGTTAAACCCTGAGACTGGCTTTTAAAACTTAGTTTCTATTTGGTCTAAAACTCATTTTATAGATGAAAAAATTGAGATCCAGAGATACATACATTTTCCAAGTCACATATGCGGTAAGAATTCTAAGATTTGAACTTAGTTCTACAGTTCCAGGAAAGCTCTTCTCTGGGCTAAGACAGGACAAGAGGAATGAGAAATGATGGCCTTGGAAGGCAGACATCACACTGGCTCACTCCACCTCTTAGTTTCTATCAGTGCCTCAAATGTTTTCAGAGTTGGGTCATGGGTTGGGCCTATGGACAAGATGTACCAGATACTTAGCCCACCCCTGGACTAACCCATGTTCCCTCCCTTCTAAGTAGTTGGCTTTAAAACAGGTACTACCTAGTAATTAAGGAATAAACAGATAGCTCTAAGTAGAGTCGAACCTCCTCTCAAAAGTAAACATGACAGGTTGGTTCCAAATAGTCTCACCTCTGTTGGGGCAGTAGCCTTGGTAGCTCTTGCTAAATCCCTGGCCCTTTTCTGTGATTTTTCTTGTTTTTCCCTGAAAGAAGACAAAGAATAGAATAGTTTAAAAGATTGTTGTTTGCGCAACTTTTAGGAATAACAGCATACTTGGTAAACTTAATTTTACTACTCCTCAGCCTAGTCTGGCATGTCAAAATTGGAGGTATGTTCAGAAATGGGCACAGTACCCAAGATTTCCCCTGAACATTGAAAAATGTCTCGAACATGGTATTATTATTATGGTTATTTGAGATGGAGTCTCACTCTGTCCCAAGGCCGGAGTGCAGTGGTGCAATCTCAGCTCACTGCAACCTCTGCCTCCCAGGTTCAAGTGATTCTCTTGCCTCAGCCTCCCCCGTAGCTGGGACTATAGGCACACACCAACACACTGAGATAATTTTTGTATTTTTAGTAGAGACGGGGTTTCACCATGTTAGCCAGAATGGCCTCCATCTCTAGACCTTGTGATCAGCCCACCTCGGCCGCCCAAAGGAACATGGTATTATTGCAGGCAAGAATCTCTACCTTTAACTGTATTGTTATGTATTCCTGGACTACTTCCAACAGCCCGGTGGTCACCAACTCTCAAAGCTATCTGCACTATTCTTTGAATGCAGTTTTTGAAAGACAATATTCACATTGAAACTGCTTATACTGGTTCTAATTCCAACCTCTAGGGACCCACAGAGCCAATCAATTTTCTCTTCCATAAGGCAGTACTTTAGCAATCTAATGACAGCTTTTATGCCTTGCACAGCCTCCTTCTTTCCAAGCAAAGATACCATTCTATTCCAACATAATTTACACAAGTAATAAAAATAATAATTGAATGAGTGACTTTAAAATGATAAACTGTCTTTAGACCCTTAAGGCATTTCATCTTTGTTTTGCATTATTTTTCAGTACATTTATTATATTCATACTTTCAGTCTTATATTAAAATATCTTACGAAACAAAAAGAAAATTTTATAGTAAATAATATACTTGCTGGTTTACATTCAACTTTCAAAAGAATTATTCAACCTGCCCTGGGCCTCCCATCCTCTATTAAATCTTGTCCTGACTTCTTTATTGTCTCACAATCTGTTCACTAGAAGCAGTGCCTGATCAAATGATCTGAGCTTCATTACCCCAATATGATCGACTATGTCAATCCCCAAATTAAGTCCCATGACACATACCGAACTGACATTTAAAAAGGCAGTCATAACATAATTATCCTAAGTGGGTAAGCTCAGTATTGGCTTGCTACCACTGTTGAAGTTTTGACAGTGGTCAAAAATTGAAGCTTTCAAAAACAAATTAGGACACTATGGTTTGAAGATTTGCAATTGATAACTCAAGCCTTCTTTTACCTTTGGAGTGGCAAGGGAGAGAAGGGAACCAAGTTAAGAAGCACTGGATAGCGTCTGGTAAACTTCCAGAATACTAATCCTTTTCGAGCTGCAAGGAGTTGGAAACTATAGTCTACCCTTCAGTTCATCTCATCCTGGAATAATGCTAGGGGTCTAAAGACACTGGCAGCTCACAGGATCAGGGTCTACCTTGCTTAAGTCCTTCTGCTGGTTGGCTGCCACAAGGAGAGTCTGGGATCATGCTTAAGTGGATCTTCTCAGCCCCTAGGCTGCAACAGAATCAGGTCTTAATAGGCCCAAGGAATCTGACTTTCTTTCTCATATTCATTTTTTTTCCAAAACCGGGAAGTTCAAAGTGGAACTACATTCTCAAAAGACTATACAGTGCTACAAAAGGTATTGATACCAGGTCCTCTGGACTGCTTTTGGAATCTTGTTTGAATGATTATTAAAATCTTTCTAGGTGAGTGGAAGTTATCCAACTTTACCTGATGGAAGATGTCAGAGTGATCTGTTAAGCACTTTTATTTAACCATTTCGGTTTAGAAAAATGCACTTGAAAGAAAAAAAAAAAGAATACGTTTACCAGTTCAGAGGCTAGCTGTTCACTCAAACATCAGAAAGAAAGAAACCTTTACTCACAGTATCATTTTGCACGTGGCACATTTATTGATGAGCTTTATTCCTTCAAGACTTAGAAAAAATTTCTTATCCTGGGGACAGAACAGTTTTCCCTTTTTCATAAATGCCTGAAACCCACTGCACATTTCCTAAGATAAAGTCAAAAAAAGTTGTGTTAACTGAAACTACATCAAAACAAAGGTTTGGTTTGACATATATATGTAGATATATGTATATGTCTACATATATGTACATACAATTCAAAGGTTTTATGAAGATTAACTATAAGTATGTAAAGCCCTCAGAGAGTGCCTGATACATAGTAGATATTCAATTAATAAATTATACTCCTTCCTTCTTCTTCCTCCTTTATTATTATTATTATTTTGATGTTGGTGACGATTGTCATTAAATATTACTGGAATACGCTAAGATGACACATCTGAAATACCTAGCACACAGTAGGCCAATAGTAGTTGCTGTGAAAGAAAAATGTTGCTGAAGGACTGAGGCAAGGTATTTGAGCACTGAATACTATAAAGTGTCTGCCTACATTTCCCCATGGGTGTACTGCAACATATCAGCTCCTAAAAATCTTAACAGTGTTAAATGAAAAAATGACTTCTTGGTTATATATATTTGGAAAACAAATTCTTAGGCTGGCTAATTTTCTGAAAAGGACTTCATGTCCCTTGATATATCATTTGACTTGTAAGCACAGGCAGACTTACCTTAAAGCTAATAAAGCTTAAGATTCAGGGCTCTGGACTGGTACATCCCTTCCAAGGTTCTGGGAGAGGCCTAATCATTTTGCATTTTCAAATTTGTATTATATATTTTAAAAAGTACCCATACTCCCAATAGTTGCATAAGCATCTCTCTCTCTCTTTCATTTTTTTTTGGTGGGGGGTGCCTATCCTTTGGAACTACTATTTTACTATTCTGTGAGACATCCTTGAAATCCTGCTATATTTGTTTTGGGCTTTTGGTTTTGTTAATACCAATAACTGCATTATACAAAGTTTAAAGAGGAGAGTGAAAACATTTTAAATAATAGAATTGGTGTGGAAAAAGAAAGTAGAATGACCTTCAAAAGTGAGAATTCTTTCTTTTCATTCATTTGATACATTTTATTAAAGTCCTGCTATACATCACTCATCCTTTTTTAGGAGTTTAAAATATGGTACATTTGTGCTACCTAGTCAAGTACTACTTTAAAATGTTATATTCCTTTTTAATTTAGAAAATTCACTATATTTATTTATTTACTTTTAGATGGAGTCTTGCTCTATCACCCAGGCTAGAGTGCAGTGGTGTGATCTCAGCTCACTGCAATCTCGCCTCCCGGGTTCAAGAGATTCTCCTGCCTGAGCCCCCTGAGTAGCTGGGACTACAGGTGCATGCTACCACACCTGGCTAATTTTTGCATTTTTAGTAGAGACAGGATTTCATCATGTTGGCCAGGGTGGTCTCAAACTCCTGAACTTAAGTGATCTACTTGCCTCAGCCTCCCAAAGTGCTGGGATGACAAGGTAAGCCACTGCACCCAGTGAAAATTCACTAGGTCTTTAGATTAAGCCTTTGGAACCTAAGGGGATTTTTGTTTTGATTTTTCAAAAAAAAGATCAGCTTCTTGTATCAGGAAACAAAGTTTTGCTTCAGCTCTGACAAACACATCCTCTTCCAAAAAATTTACTAAAGGATTCTATTTAGGTTCCTATATCAGTATCTGGGGTGTTTTGTACTTTTTTTTTCTTTTTTTTCTTTTCTTGGAGAGACAGGGTCTCACTACATTGCCCAGGTCGGTCTTGAACTCTGTTAGCCTCCTATATCTTTATTATCATCATTCAATGAGTAAGCAATCACTTATTATTATGTTACTATGCTTTGCTAAGTGCCATAGATACAGCATTAAGTAGAACAGAAGTATACTTGCCTGGATGGATAATAATATACCTAATCTAGTCTCTTAAAAATGGTAGACAGTTGGTAGCACTTACAAAATAATTAATGGTGAAGAAGAATAACTAAATAATATCACAGACCAGCCCTGGGAAATTTTGCTAAGAACAGCCTGCTAAAATAGCTCTAAGATTATTATCACTACACAGTGACTCCATCGGAGTAGCACGATAGTAATTTCAGGACACAGATTAATAACTGAGCATCTTCAGATCTATCTGATCTCTGATTTCACAGTATCAAATGCCAACTTTGCAAGTCATACTTACCTCGCTGAGTATAATTGATCTTAAAATCCATATTATAGAATTAGAGAAGAGACTGACATCTTTGTAATAAAAATACATCCCTTATGAAGGAAGATTTATAGAAAGTGTACAGAAGAAAGACTCATGATAATCCTGGAATAAAACTCTAAATAATTTTGAATGTTTATCATAAAAGAGTAGCATCAGGCCAGGTGCAATGGCTCATGCCTGTAATCTCAGCACTTTTGGATGCCAAGGCAGGAGGATTGCCGGAAGTTCAAGATTCTTCTGGGTGATATAATGAGACCTTGTCTCTACTTATAAAAGAAAAATTAAAAGAGTTGCATCAATCAGAATAATCCCTAAATTGGACTTCTCCCATGTCACTATTAGATGAGAGCTTAATTCCTAGAAAGACTCCTTCTCTTACAAACTGAGCATCAGAGGCCCAAATAACAGGTTAAGAAACTTGTTCACAGTGATTAATCAGTTAAGATGAGATTCAATGCTATTTTTCTAAGTTATGAAATTATCCAACGTATTCTCTTAGGAAACAGGAAAGCATCATAAAAATGGAAAGGCACAGTTGAGTTTTTCTCTGAGCAAAATGAAACACCCTTTCAATTACCATATAGAGAGGGTTGAAACAGAAGCATATTTAGACCAAAAGTGATCGTGAGTTGAGTAGATGACTTTTCAGCAATTGTTTACTTGCAGTCTAGCTTCCAGTCCCTGGCTTGTTTTGTTTTGTTACCGTTGCTGTCATTTTCTTTTTCTCATCGTGTCCCAGGAAAACTGAAGCCAAGTTCTTCCTGTTTCTCTCACCGGCAGAGGTCTTATCTTCTGTCCTCTATTGTCCATCTCCAGATATTATAATAAGACCCTCCATTGCTGGCTGGCATTGCCCTAGCTCAGTGATAGAACATGGACCAGTCTGCTTTTGCCTGCAGAATGACTCTTTGGTGATGACAAATTTAAGCATACTTAAAATCCTTGCAGATTGCTGTAGTGCTTTTCCCCTGTGGTTTAGGTTCATGTTTATGACATTTAGCATGTTTTTATAGTGCTGAAAGGAACCCAAGCTACTAAACTTGGAAAATAACAAAAATTGCAGCATCATAAAAAAGACTACATCAAATAGTTTTCATTTCTGACACAGTATCAAAAAACAAACCTGAAAGGTTTCCAACTAAATAATTACTTCTTTGTGTTCTTCTTGCCTTTAATACCAATATAAGAAGTCACCAAATTTGTTTTTAAAATATTTTTTAGTGAAATAAAGGTTAATGCTATAAAAAATATCAGTGTAAAATTCACAGTATCTGCCATAAATTACCAACCATCACCAGGAACCCTGAAAAAAGAAAATGGCTTTATGCACAGTGAGATTTATACATAATATCCTTCTTTTTTCCAGGATAAAACATTTAAGTGAGCACGCTCTCTGCCTCCCAAAAGTCTAGCCTTTTTTCTACTCTGCCAAACTTTCTGGACCTCTCCTTAGTCAGTAAACTTAGAAGAAATAGTAGAGAACATGATAAAATTCTCTAGAATGCTCATGTAAGAAGTTTCTTTTAAAAAAAACTTATTGAAGCAAAATACAGCAAGAGAGTATTTTAACCATGGTTCTCATAGTTTCAGTGTAAGGAAGAGCTGTTTCACTTTTGCATTTCTTTAATGTTCATGGCCAGAGATATAGCAAATTTTGCCACATATTCAGCAAAACATTTAAAATTGTGTTTTAAGTGCTGAATTAATAGCATGCATAGCAGTGTGTGTATATATAGATACATAAAATGTGTGTGTGAGAAAGTAATTGGTCATCTTATCTTTCAAATAGACCAAGAATTTAACTTCTATTAGAAAAGGATTTTTTAATTTATCAAACAAAATAGCTTTAAGAGTTGGTGAAGCATTGTCTTGCATCAGGGCCTCTGTGCTCGCAGGTGCTTCTCTCTGGTCTGCTGTTAACTGCAAAGACCTTCATGGTTCATTCCCCTTACGACCTTCAGATCCCTATTCTAACACTGTCTCTCCAGAGAGAACTTCCCTCTTTATCCTTATGAGAAAGAGTACCACCTCAATTCTCAGGAATCCTATTCTGCCTCCTGATTATTTTTCTCCTAGCATTTATCATTATTTAATGTACCATATTTTTTGCTAAGCTACTTATTAATTTATCTGTTTTCCTACACTAAAATGTAAGTTTCAGGGCAGGAATTTCATCTATTTTGTTTGCTTAAAAATATCCCCAGCATCTCAAACAGGGTCTGACATCTAATAGATGCTCAATAAATATTTATTAGATGAACTGTATGCACTAACAAGAACTATATGCACTAACTATATGCACTATATGCACTACATACAAGATACAGACCACACCCTTTTTTCATAATAATTACTAGACTATTTATTTTAGCTTCCCATGTGCTGCATCATGGTTTGTTCAGATGTTAAATGGAACAATAGTAGTTTGCCAGTTGATTTATTTTTTGTTTATGAAATTTTAAAGTACTTCTTCGACATGATAAGTTGCCTCTTGTATACATCCATCATTATTAATACATTGAGTGTGTGCGTGTGTGTGTGTGAGAGAGAGAGATAGAGATAGAGAGAGATATTCATGTCTTGATTCATAAAATCTTGTCTGTGTTTTTAACAAAAGCTATTAGTACCTACCAGTATAATATGTTTGTATTATTAACATAAAGGTGTTGGCCACAAATTATTTTTCTTTAGGAATCTTGGAATGAATTCAATAAACAGAAAAAGTGGGACTAACCTGATCTTCATTCTCACTGGCAGCATCTGGGATGAAAACGTAGAAACCAAAGTTAAGGAAATGTAAAATATTTAATAAATAAAACAAATACTTCATTTAATGCAGTGTCTTGACTGCTTTAATGACAATATGCTGTAAAACCACAAATTGTTTTTGAACACATTAAGATTTATCACGGTAAATAAAAGAAGGTTACTGTACCAGGAGATCAGTATATACACTTACAAAGGTTTAACCACACAGAAAGTTCCAATTACCTTAGAAAATAATACTCATGTGAATTCTAACCCCATCAAAATAGCTCATCTTCAAAAGGTCCCTTTGGAGTAATAAATGGTAGCCTCCCTTTTAAAATTAAAATATAACATACATGCAAAATACTATACCAATTATGATATAATTTGAAATTATATTATCATTTAATTTTTTATTTTTGAAATTACATTTCTGAAATTAAATTATAATTACCATTTAATTTTTGAAATTAATTGATAATAACATAATTTTTGAGATTATATTATAGTTTCACTTGAAAACTATAATATAACATTCACCTGAAACTATAATACAGCATTATATTTATAGAATATTTAAAATTTAATTTTCTGAACCTGGCAGTCCTGCCTCCTTATAGGTACCTACACACCTATTTTAGGAAAGTGGGCATTGTTTGTATACGATTTCAGAGTATCTCTGAGGTTCTCTTTTAAATCTTTCAGAGCAACCTAAGTCTAGGCAATTTGTGTTCTCTTAGGGTTAAATAGCAAATGTAAAAATCTACCTTCCAGCTCCCACAAAAGTCCCTTACTCTTTGGGAGAAACACTTTCAATCCGTTTAGCATTTGAAAACACAAGACTCAAATAAGCTAGACATTATTTCTTTAAAATAAAATCAGATGATTAAAATTTTAAAAATATTTCATTTATACCTATAGTATTAAAATATACATATTATTTACAAATAAGTTTTAAATGTCTATTACATATACATATATATATATGCACTATGAATTGATACATCTGGTAAGAGGAAAATGAAGAAGAATCTATTCAGTTTTCAGAACTAATAAAGAATTAATGAAAGAATTTCTTGTGGATAAAAATGCAGATGATCTCAAACTACTTGCCATTTCTAAAGATAACAACATAATTATAAAGGCACATATATAAATCTTCAAAACTCTGTGTCTGGCAAGATATTTCCATATTATACATACCTACGTAAACATTTTTTGTCAGAAGTAGGGGGAGAAAAGTCCCTTCCCCAGGGCTTTGAGCCATATGGCAAGAGGCTTAGATTACATACAAATTGCTCACCTTGTATAAGGCAAAGAGCCAAGGGCAGAAGCACTGACACTGTAGCTGTCTTCATGTTGAAGATGATGCAAGTTGCCTACAGGTCCACTCCGTGCATTGCTCACCTGGTGCAATGTGACTGAACTCGGCCAGATGAAATTTACTTGTATAAATACTCAAGCACTGGTGACACCCACATAAAACCAGTTGTTCAAGGTCATAGGACGTACATACCACACCACTTTAGCTTCCTTTATTTATTTATTTTTTTGAGATGGAGTCTCACTCTGTGGCAACCGTGGCTCGCTGCAACCCCTGTCTCCTGGGTTCAAGCGTTTCTCCAGCCTCAGCTTCCCAAGTAGCTGGGATTACAGGTGCCCACCTCCAGGCCTGGCTAATTTTTGTATTTTTATTAGAGACAGGGTTTCACCATGTTGGACAGGCTGGTCTCAAACTCCTGACCTTAAGTGACCCCCCCACCTCAGCCTCCCAAAGTGCTGAGATTACAGGCGTGAGCCACTGTACCCAGCTAACTTCCATTTTTTAGGATCCCTTCATAAGTGGGAGGGGAGAGGAAAGAAAGACAGATTGGTTGTCAGGTATAGATTTAAAGATTTCCACATCTAGAGAAACCCAGGGTTCCTGTTGCTTTCATTTGTAGATGTTCTGAAGTCTCTGAGTTCAGTGTCACAGACTCATATATATGTTAGAGTTGAACGACTCTAAAATATAACATAGCAAAATTTGAATGTTGAATATATGGGGAGGCAGGAACTCAGAGGAGCAATGTCTTTCTCATAAACAGACAGTTTAGATGGAACAGGCAGAGGAGGCATCCAGCACTTGTAAGCAGACCACACATACAACGTTCTTTCCTCTCTGTATACTGCTTCACCCTTATACATTAAAAAAGGGAGAAACTTTGGAAAAATAAAGCTTGTATGTAACTACTTTTATAAATTCTCCATCTGAAGGATATTTTATATCTTGAAGCCTTACTTTATATTCTAGCCAAGCATCGTAATCATAAACACTGGAGACTCGGTTTAACTTTCCATAGCCCATGATTACCCATATTACTGTTTGAAAATTTTGGCTCAGTTTTCCCTAAATTAGATTTCTTCCTGTATTATCCCATTATTTAGTCTCCTAAAAAGTAAAGAAGAAACAAGCTATTAAAAAATATAAATATGTAAATGTAACATTTTCTAAATAAAGTTTCTTCTCCTTAGTTTCTTCTTTCATCCTACAAGTAATACCTTTTTTCTACCAGCTTATTTTGCCGTAATAGCCTAAGGAAGCACCTGAAGAAATATGTGAAGATGACTGAAACCATAGCCAAATTGTTTCATTCCAGTACTTCTCAGGGTCTTCACATCCATAGATGGAAAGTTTGAGACTTTATGCAATCAAAGGCCTTTGTATGATGATTCCAAAAAACTGATCAAGGTTAGTCAACTTTGGGACTATGCCAATATTCTGAGATTTATCTAAGTGAGATAATATGTCCTTTTTGTTTTCATGAGATAATTTATTTCCTATAAAAATATAATCATTGAACTGGGTGCAGTGGCTCATGCCTCTAATCCCAGCAGTTTGAGAGGATGAGGCTGGTGGATCATGAGGTCAGGAGATCGAGACCATCCTGGCTAATACGGTGAAACCCTGCCTCTACTAAAACACAAAAAATTAGCTGAGCATGGTGGTCCTTGCCCATGATCCCAGCGACTTGGGGGGCTGAGGCTGAGGAATCACTTGAACCCTATAACTATAAATATATATATTTTTATATATGTGAAATTAAAGTATAAATATATATGTTCTCTTTTT
Source organism: Cheracebus regulus (assembly GCA_963574635.1). Lineage (NCBI taxonomy): Eukaryota > Metazoa > Chordata > Mammalia > Primates > Pitheciidae > Cheracebus > Cheracebus regulus. Next base: position 3,251 of record CAUYQU010031872.1, on the reverse strand, counting down.
CCCTTTTAATTGCATTTTAAACCATAATGCCAAAACAAATCAAAACATTACCTGTTAAGACTTACATTGCTTGGTTTGTCAGCATTGATTTCTTGTGTCTGTCTCTAAAAATGTCTTCTAAATATTAACATAGACATACTAATTTTTTATCTTTCATCTGCCCTGTCAGACCATATGAAATGTATCCTAACCATATTTTCTGTGATTGACGGTAAAAAAGTTTGATGCCTTGAAATAGAATCAATGATTGTGTATTATGCTCTAGTGACCCCTAGTCTAACCTAAATGGAGAATATTCCCAGGAATATTCCCAGAAGAGTGGAACAGAAGAACCAAAAGATGATTGCCTGTCTTAGGAATCTCTTTATGAGGAAACATTAAAGACACTAGCTTCCTTCTTACTGCAAAGGAGCTCCTCAGTGATGCCAGCCCTTTCGGTAATTATGAATAAAAAGTTTGAAACTGATATCTTTTCCAAATAGAGAAAGTAGTCAAAAGAAGATTCAGTGAGCACCACTAAAACTGGAAGTACCCATCAGCTGGCTCATTTCATCAGGGCTTTTTCTTCATTTCATTTTAGGAATGTTGTAAATCCAGAGGTGATTCATCACATGCTCTGTTAATCAGGTTTCATTCCTGAAAATCACTATAGATATTAAATTCAAATGAATAGGATTGAAGTTTTGGAGAACTCAAGTTAGGTTATCAGGGTGTTCTTCTAACTCAGAATGTCATCCTTGTTTTTAACTCTTTCAATTATTCATCAAACACGTAGAAACTTCTTTCCTCTCATTAGAAAGGAGTAGGTTTAGATAATAAAAACTACGAACTTTACAATCTTACACATTTATAAAGTTGGCCAGAATCTGAAGGATACTAACACAGGGGAAAGGAATGAGAAAATTACAAAGATTGTTGTAGATCAATGATGTTTGTACAAAAAAAGGTTATTTCCAAAATATAAAGTTACCATATCATTCTTGAAGTCTTCTGTCTTTCTCTGCAGAGGGATCTCTGATGATGATAATAGTTAATAAATAACTATAGTCTTTTATGGTTAGATTGCCTTCCACAGCTTTCAAAATAACCTGCTGTTCATTAGCTCATTTTATTTGTTTATACAGTGTTGTGAAGCAGCCAATTAGGTGTTATTATGTTTTCCTTACCTGACAAAATTGGTGTCACAAAAAAAAACCTGCAGTAGAAACTAGCTGGCATGGTCATCTCAGCCTTGACACTTTCTCACTTTTTATACCCTTAGTTTCTCTGAGTTTCTCTGTGGCCATCTCACAGACTTTTATACAGTTCAGAGATAATACAGATATTATAGTGCTTTAAACTAGATACAGCCCTATGCAAGCACACACACACACATGCACACACACACACACACACACACACACACACAGAGTCACTTGAGCAAAAAGAGGCATGTTGTACCATGAGTAAAATTTATATATTCTATTAGAATTTTATTTTTTATTGTGTAGATTTTTTATTTCCTTTCCTGTAATTTTAATGTTTTTCCCTATCTATTTAACATGTCTCAGTTCTCCTTTGTAAAAGACTCTAGCTGGAAAACAGCCTTTACTCATCTTCTTAGCTGGTAATGTTCCATTATCAACTAACTTTGCTCCCTCTGTGGGAATTCCTTTCTGTTTGTCTGGAAAGACTAAGGAACTATAGAGATAAGCATCTCATTTTATCTAAGAATAGAATGGGATGGGCATTGTTTGTTTACTGAGTATATAGACCCTGCTATTTATAGATATAATTCTTGCTTTTATTAGATTAGAATTAAGAAGACAGGAGTTTCAATGTCTAATTTTTAACTGTATTAATACTTTCATGTGGGGTTATATTTTATTTTTTTAAAACAACAATCAGCTTTTCCCTATAGTTGATATTACTTGAACCTCTGGCCCATGGCCCCACACTGTTTATCACTTAAAAATTTAGTACATTTTAAAGTCTCCTGGGATTTATCTTGACAATAGAAAACAGAGGTTTTTGGAGCTACAGTCTTTCAATAAATCATAACAAATTAATTTTGAAGTAGTTAAGAGTCTACCTAATTTTGGCAAAAAAAAAATTGCAAATTTTATATGTGCTGTGTGTGTGTGTGTGTGTGTGTGTGTGTGTTTACAGTAAGCAAGAATGCAACTGTTAGATTTATAAACAAAGTTAGAAAAAATAATCTATATTTATAAAAGAATTTATAAAGGCATTAAATTTGCTAACATTTTTCATGCACTTAGGTACAGCAATAAATATAAAGTATTATTTTATTCTTACAGAAAGAAATAGAGGTTTGGTAAGATTCTATAACTTTTCCAAGGTCATACAGCTTGTTAGCAGTGACCTTGCAAGTTGATGATAGTCAATATAATAAACACATTCATACTCCAGAGCCCAGCCTCTTAAACACTACACACTGTAGTAACAACATTAACTACAACTGTAACTAATGTATCTCAGATATTCAGTGTTAAGTGCTAAACTGTGTTCCACCAAAAATGTATATGTTGAAGCCTTAAACCCCACTACTTCAAGATGTACCTATATTTGGAGATAAGGCTGTTAAAGTGGTGGTTAAAATAAAATGAGGTTATAAGGTTAGGCCTTAGACCAAACTGACTGATGTCATTAGAAGAGGAAATTTGGACACACAAAAGAGACACTAGTGATCCACACACAGAGGAAAAACTACATGAGGACATAGTGGGAAGTTGCCCATTGCAAACCAAAGAGGGAGGCTTCAGAGAAAAACAAGCTAGCTATCACCTTGATTTTGAAACTCTAGCCTTCAGAAATGTGAAAATTAATAAATTTCTGTTGTCTATATCACTCAGTCTGTGGTATTTTGTGATGGCAGCTCTAGGAATCAATACACTCATCATATATATTGACCTAGTCACATATATGCTGTGTAAAAATGGATAGAAACAATTATACAGTTGAGAATACAGTTTTATATAAGCTCCTTTCTCTTTAAGTAACCATTATATTCCTGTAGAATAGTGTCAAAGAGAAACAGAGCTGAATATTTATTAAAAATGGCAAGAGGAGAGATCCAAGATGGCGGATTAGGAGCAGCTCAGGATGGCAGCTCCCAGTGAAAGTGCAGAGGGTGAGTGGACACCGCATTTCCAGATGGATTTTTATTACCCCCAGACCAGGAGATTCCCAGGTGGAGCAGCCCCACGGGTCGCTAGTGCGGCTGTTTTGGCCGGCGCGGCTGTTTCGGCCGG